>VDFB02337783.1:0-13544 GCA_007258455.2 Sequoia sempervirens
CTACACTAACCCATAACAATGATAATTAAGATAACCATAATTAAACACTTACGTAAATCTATTCATTCCCACTTCATCATTTAAAATATCCATCAACTATATCCATATTAATAACATATGCACATATGACAATACATGGAATTATAAAGATATAAAGTGTTACATATTTCGATAGATACAACATAACATAACCAACTATTACAAGTGATCGTTCCTAATTAAATACATGGCTTGCATATACATTACATCCAAATGATAGTAAAATACAATTGTCGAAACATACATCTCAATAACCACATATACAGTTTACAAGGTCATCCCAACACACGTGGGAGACGATACATCAATAAATACATTACATCAGGAGTATATACATCTATCTGGTACATAAGGACACTGGATCATCAACATCCTCCAAAAGCCCTGCAATAAGAAAATACATCTGCAACAAAAAGGGAACCCAATGGGGTGCGAAGCACATTCCACCCAACCACCCCCGTGCTGAGAGTAGACAAGGAAGGGTCCCCGACCAAGCACGCTAACAATAACAAAGACTAACTCCAAAAAGACAACTTAACATCAAAGACCACTTACAAACTCAACAACGACAAATCCAAAGGCACAACAACACCACTTCAGAACATAACAACAAGTCCAACTCACAACATCGATGAACTCAAGACGTAATATCAAAGACTACTTCCAACAATAACCCAAAGACATATCAATAAATCACTTAATCACAACAGACACAATATCACTTAACACCTACAATCACAAAGTCACTTAACAACTTCAAACACAATATCACTTAACACGACAATCACAACATCACTTAACACGAGGTTACAATGCTTCTAGAGAACAAGATCATGAACATCGCACAAGAACTGATTAACTGTCGACATAGGAAGAGTGTCATGCATAAATTGCCATGAGTTACCCTGGCTCAACCTTCCTAGGCTACCGGACCCCCATCCTGGGTTACCCTGGCTTGCCTCTACTGGCCGCCGGACCCTCACGCAAAACTATGCGTCCCATCTCATCTCGAGCCTTATCATTCACTTGCTTCACGAGAGAGACATCCTTTATCTTTATTAGTGTGAAAGCTCCCCATTAATTCTTTTAGATTATCACTTAATTAAACTCTAGGTAGGTTACCCTGGCGCCCCTTTGTGTGCCGGACCCCCACAAAGAGCCACTCTCCTATCGACAACACACAAGGCACGATACCACAATAGGTAACTAAACAATATAAACTCTCCAATCCAAGGAGAAAACAAAACAAGGAACCCACTCCAACCACTGGAGGAAACCAATCCAAATACACACTCCTTCCAAAGGAGGTACAAATCTCATTACCCACTCCTATTTCCTAGGAGGCACAAATTCCCGTTCGTGGAAACCGGGTACAACATCATAATACAATACCTCAAGGTGATTCACAAAATAATCCTCAACACATAACATCCCACTCTAGAGAACTTCTCTGGAAGACTTACAATACCCTTAACCCTAATTACCCGACATGGAGAATAAAAGAACATGACAAAAAAGCATTCCATCTCTGGAAGTCCTTAACAACAACATAAACTCTTATGGAAGGTAAGGTAAACTTAGGGTTGTCCCAAATGACACAATTAAAACAATGAAGAGAATCTCACAATAGATTAACGAATAATTCTCAAGAAAACAATTACAAAAAAACAATTCCATAAAGAATTATTTCCAAACTCAACAATTTCATCAAACAAATAAATCAACAAATCGAGATTATTCAATTCAAAACAAAACACACTGTTAATTTCAAATTCACACAATTACATTATATCATCATACCTTTAAATTTTAACTATTCGATTTTATTATACTCACACAACTTATTTCCCATTTCCTCAATTAAACTATATCATTATATCAAGTAAAAATTATCATATTAAATTTTGATCAAAACATCACAAAATTAATATATAAATATATATCCAAACATAAAATATTTTATTAAAAAAAAACATTTTATATAAAAAAATACATATCATAAAATTAACAATTAATTTTTTTATTTTTTTATATATATTAAATAATGTATATAATATGTATATATATTAAATAATACATAATAAAATTTATTTTAAATAATAATATATATATATATTATATTTATAAACCGAATATAAATAAAAACCAAATTATAAAAATTAATTCATAACCAAAACAAAAAAAAACTGAATTAACGCATAAAAATAACCATTAATAACTAAATTTATTTTAAATAATACCCTGCCTGGGAGGCCGCAGCCCCACAGGCAGTGGTACCCTGCGGTGGCCGTAGCCTCCCCATAGCCTGTGGTACTATGTACCATAGTCTGTGGTGGCCGCGGTCCCCACAGGCTGTGGTACCGCGTACCACAGACTGTGGCGGCAGCACCACAGTGGGGGCCGTGGACGGTACGGCCTCGACCGACCCCCACCCCCCAATAATTATAATTTTAAATTTTATTTTATTTTATTTTATTTTTTTAATTTTATTTTATATAAAAAATTCATATTTTATAATATAAAAACCACACGAATTTCGAAAGTCGAATTCGTCTAGACGTTTTCTTTCTTTTTTTTTTCTTTAAAAAAAATATAAATATTTTATTTAATACACAGAAAACGAGGCCTGACCCAGCGTACAGGGATATGCACATTTATTTATTCATTTATTTTTGTTTGCCCAGAACATAATATTTAGGTATATATATAGATTTTTATATTAAAATTTAATTCATAGGAAAAATACAGAGGAATTATAAAAGAGTTATGAAATTAATTAAATAATTTATATTCAGTATCCTCCATATAAAGTCTACAATAGAGCTGATTTTTATTTAGATCTCAAGAAATATAATTACAGAGGTAAATAATAATTATAATATGTATTTAAATAACCCAATAGTATTGTCACACAAATACGTATACCAAATTTAGTTTAAATATATTTAGGAGTATATACTTATTTTCAACAGAGATTCAGAAGAATAATCAATATAAACAAATAAGTTTTACGAGAGAACCACAATAAATATGGCACGTTGATTTAACAGTATCACGATTTTTATTTCAACACAATAAATTTCTCAACTAAGTTATATTGAAGGAATTTCCAATAGGTTGTACTAAATTTCCTACAGAAGATTCTGAGGGTTTTACTACAAATGAGTTTTCAAACATAAAACATCATTCAACCAATTTTTGAAACATAGCAACCAGATCTGTTACAGAACAATGAAATATTAATAATATTAAAAGGAGAATACCTGGAGTCCTTTGTCTGAAGAAGAAACCCTCCTGTAACCTCCTCTCGAATTCCTCCTGTAACTCCCTTCTCGACCTTCTGCCTTCAATGTTCTACTGAATCCCTCTTTTCTTTCTAAACTCACAATAATTTCCTCCAGAAAAACCTCCAACACCCAAACTATCTTTTTTAATTTTTTCCTTTCTAGATCCCAAAAACAACAGAGCAAAAATTGTGTGTGTGAATAATTCCCTCCATAAAAATAATAAATCACTAATTAAAATCAATAAATCTTTTTCCGCTTTCTTTTTCAAAAAGCCTCCTTCCTTATTGGTCCTTTTTCAGCTTTTAAAAGCCCACATTTATCTAAAATTTTAATTGAAATAATTTATTTAAATTTAGATATTATCTTCACATAATTTCCTAATTTAATATTAATAAAAATAATAATATTTAATTACTCTCAACAATATTAATTTAATTATAATTATTTGCACTTTTAATTAATTAAATCACTTTTAATTTATAATATATTTAATTTAAACATTTTTCTAACTCTCAATTAAATCAAATAACAATGCAACATTAATTAATTATTTTATGAAATACGATTAATTAATTAAACACTAACCAAGAATAAAATAAACACTCAATAGTCAAACCACATAAAGACAAGGACAAAACTTCATTCATGACACAACAACTTACAACAGGACGATGGACTTGGGACGGGGACACTTCCAAACCTACTCCCTTTTTCAACATTTTACCCATTGGGTTAATTTATTGCTTGCCCTGTCCTGCCGAAGCAGGTGGAATCGAGACTTATTCCTGCAATCCTGCATCCAAATAAACGTCAAGTAGCACATGTATATATATATAATCAAACATCCTATTGTGAGAAGGAATTGCAGTGTAGCAGGGCACTCGTGAACGAGTGATGCTACACTGTCCTCTCACCTAATCTATTCTAACAATTATATCATCAATAACGAGCTAACATTTCTAACCAAATTGATCATAAGATGACATGATATCTAACTACTACATCATAACTAATTATTAAACAATTGCATCATAAAATAATACTGAATTAAATAACATCACCATTGAATCATCACATCGACATATAAAACATTAATGAGCAACTATTTGAATAACAATAATCCAATCAACACACAAAGTATCATAAATCATACTAACAATGTCATATCAAATGATCAAGTCCACTAAAGGAATAACAACATCATCAAACTTCAAACCAACCAAATCAAACCATAATAGTATCATCATAGTATCAACGTATCAAGTTAAAGCATAGAAATTAATAAATCCAATAGTATGAGGGGTATTACCGGTATGTGGTCCTAGTGACTAGGAAGATGTTTGGCTGATTGTATTCACTCGGAGTAACTCGAGGGTCTTGGGAAGAAATCTCAGCGATGAAGGAAGGTCACGCCGACAGGGATACAACTGAAGTTATCGGAGTAGCTCAAGATGATCAGTATGAAGTCTTGGCAACTTGGAGAGTCTCGTCGATAGTCTTCAGGATGACATGTTGTGTTCACTGAGATGTCTTGGCGAAAGTCAAATGTCTTGTTGACTCGGTATGACATGTTCGCTTAGTGTAAGGTCTTGGCGAAAGAAAAAAGTCTTGTCGACTGGTGATTAGGGTGCTCGGTATGCCTTATGACCTCAGTATGAAGTCTTGGCAAAAGTGATGAGTCTCTCTGACTCGTAGATGCTTCAGAACAACATGAAGACTTGGTGAGAGGTCTTGGCGAGAGCAGAATGTCTAGCTGACATAAGACTTTGGGGTAACTTGAAGGCATCGTTATGATGTCTTGGCGAAGAGCGATTGTCTTGCCGATGGGAATCCTGATCTTGGTATGACTCTTGGTGACTGCTCGGTGTTCAGTATGACTTGAAGGCTCGGTATGATGTCTTGGAGAAGAGAGATAGTCTTACCGACTGATGAACTCTTCAGAATACCTTGTGATCTTTGGTGTGAGGTCTTGGCAACATGGTGAAGTCTTAGCGATAGCTCTCTAGACTCACGTAACCTCTTTGGTCGATAGGGATGACTCTTGGCGATATCGAATGTTGGTCAGAAAGGGGAGACACTCTGCTAAGTCTCATTGACATGCAACATAGGTTGAATTCTTTTGACCGAGTGAAAGACTATCCAACGTGGTATGATTTGGACCAATCAGAGAAAGAAGGATGTGAACTGTTTCTGTATGGAAGTTGGAAAACTAAAACATGAGGAAGTGGAAACATCTAATGATGTTGGGCTAGATGATTCATCAGTTTTGATCCAACAGTTGGAAAATAAAAAATTTCATAGAGCCTCTTGAGAGAATGAATGTATAATGCATCGACGCTCCGCTAAATAAGCAGAGGGAGCTGATGTTTTCGCGATCGGGTTATCGAGCCGCTGAGAGAGTCGATAGAGTGACGACCGAAAGTGGCCGGGCCGAAAAGGCGAGGGCAGAGGTCACAAGAGGAAGAGATCGTAGTGTTAAGGCCGAATCTCCTCTCTATTCATCGTGATAGTGTTTTACCATTTGTATCCGCACGAACAAGATGTAACTCAAAAGGATAAGAGCCTAAAACCATATTGTGAATCCTTTTATTAATCGAATAATACAAATGGCTTGAACTCTTTGAGAGTGGGGCCTTTCAATTCTAATGGTTTTCCCATGCAAAATCTTTGTGTTTTGTTTTCTTTAGTATCTTTCATCCGTTGTTGCTTGCTTGAATTTACATGTTTCTCTCGTAAGGATCAATGGAAATAAATTGTGGGGTCTATTTCCACTTTTAGGACATAGTTGTATGTGTCTTTGAGGCAACCTAATCGAAATGAAAGTTACCTACACCATCATTTGGAGTTTCCTATGAGATGCTTCCATTGATTTCCTTACAAGTGGTATCAGAGCCTTCTTATGGTTGTTGGTTTTGGATATTTCTCTTGTGAAGATTTCTTAGCTTGATGGGCTGGAAGAAATCTGGAGGAATGGACTGATGTATTGATCCTTTGATGAGTGGAAGCCTTGTGGTATTCTGAGATAGCATGCAGCTTGAAGGATGGTCAAGATGGAAAATGGAGTTGATCATGTTGTGATCTGTGTCTCCTGGCTAGTAGCGGTATAACCTTGGAGTATGAGGTGGATTTCTTTGCTCTGTGGTTGTGTAGCAGTAAAGCTTTCATATTGGGCATCTGTGTGTCAGGCTCCTAGGTGATATGGAGAAGCCTAAGTTGTTTCTTAGTCATGGAAGAGAGTGCTTATGCTAGTTGGTGGTTCCTGGTGTTGGAAGGCACTGTTTCCTATTAACCTCGAATGCTTGAAGGCTATGGAGTTAATCATTAGATGATTTGCAAGCTTCTGAGATAGCTTTTCTCTCTTTCTCAGATGCATGTACATGTTGGTGGTTTTAGAGTTGGTCTGAAAGGGACCTGGATTCTCCTGAACTGTTGTTTTCCTTTCTAAGGATGTTTTGTACTTGCATGGCTCTGTGGTTTTATAGGTTTTACACGGTTAAGAAAAACTTGTGGTTTTGTGGAGTTGTTGTTGAGCTATTTTCTAGACCCTAGCTTTTGGGGTGGTGTTGGATGAGATAGTTGCAGTTTTGCATGCATGCTTGGTGCATGGTTTGAGGAGGCGTGTTTTCTTTCTCGTGATGGGAGGTTGGTATGTGATTTTTCAAAATTTCTATGGTGGTGCTTGTGGGTTCCCTGATTATGGTGCTCTTTGTGGACATTATTAGAAAATCAGATTTGGTGTGATATTGTGTTTGAGTCATGTTGTCTACATGGTTATTCTCTTTGAGATCCCAGTTTTGCATTTCCAATGCGATGATGGGTTTGTATGTTTCGCTGAATGTATCTATAGGTTGTTCAATGTTGCGGGCTGTCTTTACCTACATGGTTTCTGTGAGACAACTCAGAAGTGGACTGTCTATATCCACAAAGTTGATTCATTGTTGGTGCAAACTTGTTAGCTAGCCTTGTCTATGGTCACTTGTGCATTGGTGTGGTGCTTTGAGATGAGAGGATGGATACTATTGAGTACCTAAATAGTCGGTTATGGGAACCTGTAGAAGGTGGTCATGATGCTTGGAGAGCTCGGGTGTCATGTTTTAGTGGGAACTTTAGCAGTGACTGTGGATTCATCACGTGGTGGTGAATGGTCTTCTTTAGTGTTGCAGAATTTTCTTGGGAGAGCTCTTTGATCCTGTTGCTGTAGAAGGGTTTCTTTCACATTTGCATGGACATTACTTGAAGATGTGCAACATCTTCGATCCATGGAAGATGCTTGGAGTCTTTGGCTAAGGTGTTGGTGGTTCTTGACAAGTGATGTTGATTTTGAGTCTATTTTCTTTATGTCATGGTATACTCTTGCTTGTGCACTGGAGTTGTGGCATTGTGCATTGAACTTGAGACAATGGTAAAGTCACTTGAAGCATGGGATCTCCTATGGGGATGTGTAGATCATGATGTCATGATAAGTTCCTGATTCAGATGATTGGAGCTTTGACAGTGGTCTGGTAATTCTTTGTGTATTGAGTGCTTTGATTATTTCGCTTGATACTGCGATATGCAGCAATGCGCTTGAAGTTTAGTACGAGATGATCGGTTAAGTTAAAGTACCATGGATAGCTACGAAGAATAAGGTGCGCCGTGAGAGAAGTGCTTTGCCTTTTCTTTGTTACTCTTGATGAAGTTTTTTAGTAGAAAGTCTGAGAAGCCTACACCTTGGTTGAACGCGAGTTCAATAAGAGACCTATGAGAAGATTGTTCTTGGATTAGTCATGATGACTTGTATATCTCGAGTATTCTCGCTCCCACCTTTGGTCTACTCTCCAAGTTTATTTGGAGCGTATTTGGCCCATTATATTTTTGTGATGCTCATTAAGTCTCACGGATATGGATCTTGAATTGCTGTTCAACGGTTCCTCGAGGATCCATAGTGAAGTTGTAATAGCCTTTGTTTTATCTCCCTTGTTGCCAATGGAACTGGTAGGAGATGTTGTATGGGCTGATTTCCTAAAATGAGGAATGGACTAGCTTGATCTTCTTTGAGATGCTTACATCCATGTTGTTTTTAAAGTTGGTTTGATCTTGGTGATTGAACGAATGGATGTTGTTAAGGTTTTTCTTTTGAGATGTGAAGATGATCATTCTTGACACAGCTGGCTGTTAGAAGTGTATGTAAGAGGATGCTCTACAGGAAGATGATGTGCAGAGTTTCTCTCTGTGGCCGTGAAGGTTTGTGGTGAGAGAAATGTTTCTTATGGTAGGTTGTTGCAGGTTGTGCATATCATTGAGGATTTTTTCCTTGGTACTACATGGTTACATCTTCTATGTGTTGTTATTGGTAGACTTGTGAAGCCTTTGATCTTTCTGATCTATATTACTCAGGCAGTGGGAGTTCTTGTATGTGTCTTGTCTTCTTCGACTGGTTGACACTGGAACTTGTATTTGCTGTTAATGGATTGGTAGAAGTTTACTAATGGTGATACCTTCAAGGTATGTGAGATTGGATGGAATAGAACGAGTTGTGGGTGCTAGTTCCAGTCGCGTGGGTTATCAATTGGATGGAAGCAATCAGTCTAATTGTTGTTCTAACTGATGTTTAGTTTCTTTTTTCTAGATAAGACTTCATGGTTGTGTTCTGATTGAAGCTTTGAAGTTGATATTGCTTTTGTATAGCATTTGAGCATAGTGAAGTGGTAGCAGTATCTTGTTGATGATATCACTAGGATCTTTTTCTTGTGTTAATTGGAATGGTGCTTATACACCATAGCTTTGTATTCTTCTTCCACAGGTGACATGTTGGAAGATGACAGGATTGTTGCCTGAAGGTGAACATCTTGGATGTTGGAGCAGAATTCTTGATGGAGCATGAGAGCATGTTTGAGATCTATGTGGTTTCCTGGAACGCTGTGATCGGTTGCTTTGTTGGACAGTGAGTTGCAGTTGGGTGCCCGGTCTTTGTTGCAGATTGTCTAGTAGACTGTTATCTGTGGAGACTTATTGGTTAGGTGTCTTGAGTATTGCAGGGTCTGAACTGGTGGAGCTAGTGTGATCCTAGTTTCTGGTTGCTTTGGAGGTGCTTGTGTGATCTTCGTCAAGTGGGAGATTGTTGGAATTATTGCCTCAACTTTGGCGGTGGTTGAAACCTTTGAGAAAGAATAGTCACCGGATATTCTTGTTGTCCGCCACCAGCGCTTTAATAACCTTGCATTTTGCTCATGTCACCGGTGACAAAGATGTCTTCACGGTCGAAGTCTATCACGCGGCGGACTTTAGTTCTGGCAGATGACCTTTGTGACAAGTGAAGACTCTTCAGTCGATAGATTGCTCTTATCGGTGTCGGGAGACCTATAGTAATTCAAGGTCTTCGTGGCGACTTCTGGAACACTTGCAGAAGTCCCAAATGATCAGCTTTGAAGTTCCACCGGATGATATGGTTATCGTGAGGTAAATTGGCAAGCCCAGATGTGGTCCAGCCGACGTGATATTTCTCAAATTTTATCGATTCACTTGAGCAACTCGAGGGTCTCAAGAAGAAGTCTCGCTTTGATGAAGGAAGGTCACGCCGATGGGGATACAACTGAAGTCATTAGAGTAGCTCAAGACGATCGGTATGAAGTCTTGGAGACTTGGAGAGTCTCGCCGATAGTCTTCAGGATGACATGTTGTGTTCGCTGAGATGTCTTGGCAAAAGTCAAATGTCTTGCCGACTCGATATGACATGTTTTCTCGGTGTAAGGTCTTGGCGAAAGACTAAAGTCTTGGTCACCGGCTGATTGGGGCACTCTCGCAGATGACTTAGACCTTGGTATAAGTCTCCGGCGAAAGCAATGAGCGCCCCGCCTAACCGCGGATGCTTCTGCATCAACATGACTCATTGAGAGGTCTTCATGGTAGAGCGAATGTCTAGCCTATTAATAAGACTTTGGGGTAAATTTTGAAGGCACTATGATGATGTCTTGGGAAAGAGATTGTCTCTGCCGATGTGGGAATCTTGATGCTCAGATGCACTCTTTTACACGCCGTTGTTCAAGATGACTTTGAAGGCCTCTGTGATGATGTCTTACAAGTTGTTTCTATAGTCTTGCCACTGATGAACTCTTCTTCAAATACCTTGTCTCTTCGATGTGAGGTCTTGGCGACATGGCGAAGTCTTAGTGATAGCTCTATGGACTCAATGTAACCTCTTGCTGATAGGGATGACTCTTGGTGATATCAAATGCTAGCTGTGTTGGCATCGGGGAGACACGGTTAGTGTCTCACCGGCATGACAACACAGGTTGAATGCCCTTGACCGTTTGGATGACTGTCTGACATGGTGCAATTTGGACCAATCAGAGAAAGCAGGATGTGAACCATTTGTTGAACTATTTCTGTGTGGAAGTTGGAAAACTAAAACACGAGGAAGTGGAAACATCTAATGATGCTAGGCTGGATGATTCGTTAGTTCTGATCCAACAGTTGGAAAAGAATGATTTCATAGAGCCTGCAGAGAACGAATGTATATACGTATGCATTGGACATTTTGAAGGTGAATGAGAGGGAGTTGATAAGCCAAGGAGCTAAAGAGCTGAGAGCCAATGAGAGAGCGATAGAGTGAGGACCGAGTGGCTGGCTAAAAGGCCGAGGCCATGAGGTTGAAGCAGAGGAAGAGATCAGGTAGTGTTATTTTGGAATCTCTCCTGATCTCTTAAGGATAGTGTTTTACAGGTTGTATCTAGAATGAACAAGATGTAATCTCTGAAAAGGCTGAGCCTGAAACTATATTGTAACTTTCTATTGTTGAATAATACAATGGCTCAAAATTTGGAGAGTGGGGTTTTTCACCCGAAAGGGTTTTCCCCATGTAAAATCTTTGTGTTCTGTTTTCTGTAGTATCTTTCATCTATGTTGTTGCTTGCTGTTGAATTTACATGTGTTTCTCTCAGAAGGATCAATGTGGGAAATAAATTATGTTTGTTTCGCTTTAGGACATAGTTGTACGTGTCTTTGAGGCAACCTAATTGAAATGAAAGTTACCGAAGGCACTACTGTTTGGAGTTTCTATGAGATGCCCTCCATTGATTTCCTTACAGGGAAGAGATTTGAGCTCTCTTCTTTATTTGAAGAGGAATTTCTTCCTCAATCTCTTCATCACACATTTCCATCAATATTCTTTCTTCTCCCCTTTTATGTTTGATCTACTACTGAGGATGATGGTTTTTCCTTTTCAATTATAGTAGTATATGGACCCTCAACCTTCTTGGACTTTTAAGGCTAATATTTTGGTCAATGTAACTCCATCATGGGGAAGGGGTACAACAACCATCTTTTTAAACAATTTATGGCACTAGATGCTCTTACTTCCATGTTTTCATCTTTTGCTATTGAGCAGTCTACATTGTAGGTGGGTTGGTTGTAAATTTCTTGGCCATTGTAAATAGGATCTAGGATGTTCCCATTATCCCTCAAGTCCTTTGGTAGTTTAGCCACATTATAGGTTCTCATTATTTCTACTATCAATCTAAAATATTCTTTCATTCTTACCTCGTACTCATCCTCAAAATTAGACCAATGATCTTCTAAAGCAGGCACATGTAACTTGAAAAATGAACCTATGACCTTGCTAATTTTTCTAGTAGGATCAAATTTGGCCCTCAGGTCATTGTATAAGTCCATTGTGTATATTGCCAACTCTACTTCTATAGTCTTTGTATTTTTCATGTTTGCATGAGTAGCCACCCACATCTATAAGGAAAGAATATCCTAATTTGTGCTTTCGAGAAATCAACTTGTGGATCTCTATAACTTGTCTACACAATTCTAATTGGAATATTCTATCATTGGGGTATCTGGAAACTTGAGGGAGCTTTGTGGAAGCTTGCCACCATAATGTATAAGAATGTTTTGAACTAGATATACCAACTTATCCAATTCTTCAGTTCTATCATTGCTTTCAATGAGATGTTTTTAACAAAATAATTCTCTTTCCCTCTAATGATAGCATAAAATAAGGCATCATTTACAATACAATAGTTCATGTTTCTGGTATTCAATTCCAATTGTGGGTGATGTTCATATATTTTAGTTTCTCTCAACTAAATGGATGCTATCCTTGTAATCCCTAGAAGGGTTTCTTGATAGGCCAAAAAATATACCAAGTAGGAAGTCATGCAATTTTTCTAGTACTTAGCACATCCTTCAGTTGGGCATGAAGTGTGTTGCTAATTATAGTGGCCTAGTTTATCTTCTTTTTGGACACCACTATCAAGATGTAATAACACATCTAGGGGTAGAAATACCTGTCATGTAGATAATGATAAAATCTACTAAGGAGTGTGATTTGTTCCTTAGCATATTCCCATAATTCACTCCTATGCCCCACTATGGCCATTTTGAGTGCTAACTTCTTGGGATTAAGTAGAATTTTATTATTGATAAAATTGAGACAACTTACATTATGCTTCTTAAAATAAACCAATGGCCTTTTCATGTCAATAGTTTCATACTTTGATGACATAGGAATCCCAGACACCCTTTCAATCATGTCTAGACTGATGTCAAGTATTACTTCTCCAAAAGGTCCCAATGTATTTCTTTGTTTGTGATTATAGTATTGAGCTCATGTCAATACTAATTTATGAGATTGCACCGAAATAGGAAATGCAATTGCCTCCACCAGTCCTGCATTGGCTAGAGAAGTAGACATAATTGATTTACCCTCTTCATTGTAGACACTTCTATGAAATTCATTCATATCCACATGTTCCAAATCAATATCTACAATATCCAAATAGAGAGAAAACATCTTGGATGGAGGGTAATACCCTTTGTATCGATACTTCATCTTGGCAACTTATCCTTGCATACACATTCAAACATCATCCATTAGAACATAGAAAAATTAATTGAAGGCTAAATAATCACCTTAGTCGGGCCCCAAAGATAAGTCATATTATGCTCTATTACAACGTAAGGATCTCAAATAATTACTTTACCAAAGTTCCATCTTATCAAGTATTGGGTCTCGAAAATACCCCATATTTCTTACTAAAATAAACTTAGGTAACGAACCCAAATTAGACTGTTATCCTTCTAAGGAGATCAGCAATCAGAAGCCACCAAACTTAAAAGAGCTTGGATTAGTGGACAACAACACTCTAGCAGAGGATATCAAGGGTGGGTTATTTCCACTTACTAATAAAAATTGGAAAAATATTAATGGAAGGCTAAGGAAAGAGAATATGT